>CM062645.1:16531635-16580337 GCA_025617555.3 Puccinia polysora
CCCCTCCTCTCTTCTCTCTCCCAAGAGACCTATAACAAGTTTCTTTTCTCTTCCACCTGCCGCCCCCTTCGGCTTAATAAAAAACCGACACGTCCAGACGAACCCATCAAGGAGCGATCCGTAGGAAATGAACCATAACAAAGAAAGAAAATTAAAATGAAAAAACTTTGTCTTCTAGTTGAGGGGAAAGAGGCCCGGTCGTCAAAGCCTCAATCAGGTATCCGCGCCCCCTGGACAACTCACAATTGAAACAAAAGAAAACACAATTCGCATCAGCACAGTTAAAGGTTTGTTTTAAAGAAATGATAATAATATATATATATTCAAGGGTTGATCTGACTAAGCAATCATAGAAAATGGTCAAGGTTTAAAGATCAACACAAACAGGCCACTGCGCAAGACCTGGAACGAACCAAACACTGAGCCCGGGAGAGAGGGCCCCATCATTTTTTCTTCGGTGTCATCAATTGAATAAACAATTAAAGAGGGATTCGATTACATAGGCAGGAGAATAGAACAAAGGGGTGGGGGGGGGAGGGTGTAAATAGGGTTGGGCGCATTTTTTTTTTCTTTCGTGTTTTTTTATTCGCTTGTTTCAGTCATCGTCCAACGTCAAATCGATAACGCAATCGGCAGAATGGCCGAGACTCTTGTGACGTTTATCGAGCGGCCGTCGAGAGTAATCAACAAATGAATTATCATCATCGTCATCCTCTTCTTCTTCATCCTCATCATCAGATTCCAATTCCAAGACGGTTATCTTGCGCTTGAGATTGTGAGCTCCAGCGTCGGAGACATCTTCGCAAAGGTAGTCTTGAGATCCTTCTTTTACTTGATGACCTTCACTCGTGCTTCTACTTCCTGCACTCATGCCCGACTGGGGTCCCGGCTTCTTCTTGCCGGTCCCGTACCGATTTCGCTCGTCGTGCCACTTTCCATCAGCCTCCACAATAACCGAGTCGATAGATGAGGGAGTGGCCTTCAAGATTGATTCAAAGTACCTTCGATCATTACCCGTGGAAAGGAGTAGGGGGGAAGGGGTAGGATTAAGGGACAGATTAGTGAGAACATTCTTGAAATTTGCAAAACAAGAGCGATAGGACAAGAATTCAACGGTGGGATATAGACTTGGAAAATAGATACTCAACTCATCGATCGCGATCTCATCGTTGTTCAGTTTGGAATTGCAGACAGGGCATAACCAGGTAGGGGTCTGTTCCATCATCGTGAAGAACATTTCGGCGTCGAAACACTGAAGGTGTTTACACTTAGTCGACCGAATGGGCGTTTTAATTCGAGAAAACACCACTGGATCCTTCAACGAAATGGCGGATGCTGAGGTCATCACGTCTTCATCTCCTGCGGTTGAGATAACTGTTGGAGTTGGATGAAAATTAGACATGTACACTCTAGTCATCCATATTGAACAAAAAAAGATAAAGCAGCAAAGACAGAAGGAAACATCTGGTTGGGACGGCTCGTCGTTCGCCCTAGAATGGCTGAAATGGTTCAGGGGGCTATATGACTCAACTCTCTCGCAAAACTTGTTCCTCGGTTCGTTTCCGAGTCGATTTCAAATTTCTCAAGAGACCGTAAACGCCAAAATATTCGACGAGATAGATGACAAAGAAAAACCTCTGTAAAGGCCAAAATGGCAGCGAGGATGCGCCAGATCAGTGAGAAACCCACGATGTAAATGAAAAGGAAAAGGCCGAGATGACACCTTGTCAGAATTCGAATAAGCAATTTCAAGTTGGTTGGATCGTCCCTCTTTCAAGTCAAGAGCTTGGCCGACGCCGTTCCTACCTGGGACAAGGGCGAGGTTGGGAGGAGGAGCGGTACCCGGTTGTTTTTTTATACCTTTCAAATTTGATGTGATCGAAGAGCTGTTTAGCTTAATGTCGGTTGTAGTGGGAAATTCGACCAACGCAGGTGGAAAGGAAGATGGGTTGGTTGTTCCACCACAGCTTGGGTGATCATAGAACGCTTCAGAGGTTGCAAACATTCGTAGTTGATACTGACTACCTGATGCGTTTGAGCTAGTTGCACATCCAAGGATGATCGTTTCGTCGTTTTTATAGACAATCGGTTTTGGGCGGATCGAACGTAAGAAAAGGCAAAAAGAGCTGCAGTCATACTCTAAAATTATTCGCTCTTGAGGGTAGCTTACGCAGATTGTGTTAGCCTCGATCTCTGTTCAGGAGAAATCACCAACGACAAGGGAACTGATTTTCGATCGTTTTGAGCGGCCCCTGTGACGTCCCGGCACAAATCAAGGAAGAGGAGAATTCGAGTCAGAACGAAATAGCTTAACGTTGCGATGGTGTTGGTGGACAGCTTGCTATAGTAAGGAGGAAAACCCGTTGGTGACCAGTAGTGGGGTCGGTTCATGCTCACGATGACAAATGGCGACCGTGGAAGCGGCAGAATCAATTCGATAAAAAGGTGATTTTGCAAAGATGATGGGTATTGTGCGCGGGTTGAAGGAAGTAGAGTTGGAAAACGAGGGGAGAACTGCGTGGCCTCTAGGCAGAAAAGAAGGGATTGGATTGACAGCCAAGCCTGAGGAGTGAGCACACATCTGAGGATTGTTGCCGGTAGGGAAGGCGCCTGGTCTCATCATGGACGGAGTACTGGTCGTACCGAATATTGGATCGGGCTTAGGTTGAGGGTGATCGAATGAATGAGTTAACGGGGCTGATCCGAAGTCGATGATCGATGCAGCGGCACGATGAGATGAGGAGGAGGAAATCGGAGCGGCGGGTGAGGTTGTTGGATAGCGGTTAGTCGAGAAGGTACGGCAGGGGGGTTGAGCATGATACGGTAGGCATGAGACCCGATAGATGGCTGCTCTAATCTTGTCGTAGTGATCGAGTTGATTGGAGGAGATGGATTCTTGCAGATAACTTTCGATACGATGAATCAGTTCGTCTTTCCAAGCAGAACCAGCACATAAAAATTCCGAGCCCAAATCGCCGGATAGAGTAGATCCGTTAAGCAGGTTGATCAAGAATAGGCCATGGTTCCCAATGGTGATCCGAACGGATAGATGGAGAAGGATATAAAACAGGACGGGATGAGTATCAAGACTTGAAGAGACAAAAAAAGAAAGAAGGGCAAGCGTGAAAGCAAATCAGAGGGCAAGGATAAGGGTTGTATGGATCGAAGTGAAGACAAACCTTTCCTGCCGGCCAACCTGACAGCGAACGAAAATTGGCTATTGATGAGCCTGAGGATCGCTTTGAGGTCATCGACCCTGAGGCCAGGTAGGACTAGGCGGAGTTTCTGTATAAGAGGTTCGAGAATACGTTCAAGGACGAAAAAGATGTCAACTGAACCGATGATCGCCGAGGGAGAGTCGGATAGGGAATGAGAATCAAGAGGATGAACGTGAGAAAAGAATCGAAGGATGGTCTACTCCAAGGGGGAAGATGAAAAGGTGGATCTGGGCCGAATCGTTTCAGAGAGGTGGAGCGGGGAGAAGGTGAGGTAGGTGGGGGCGATGGGAGTGGTAGGAGAGGAAGGAGGAGCAGGATGGGAAGGTGGCATGGGTTCGCAAGTGGGTGTGGATGAGAAGAGGTGGGTGTGACTGATGAGCTATGGCGGTAGATCGCTTGGGAGGCTGCATCGCAAGGCTTGGATGATGCCCTTGTCAAGGCCAAAGGAAATCGGACGAGGGAAGGGAGGGAGGGGATGGGATTGAGATGACTCGACAACTCCCTAGTCGGAGCTCTGAAGGAAGCCCTGCCATCGAGTTGGGATCAAGCACGCACCAGAATGGAATTCAAGAGCAGAGGAGATGATAAAAGAATTCGATTTTTTAAAAAAAAAGAAGAAGAAGAAGAAGAGAACAAAGAAAAGGAACCCTGACTTTGGGGAGTTTCGTGCGTTTCAAAGAAACCCAGCGAGGGAGGAGAAAAGCAGCAAAAAAAAAGAGAGAGAGAGAGAGGAATAATCAATCTTCCGAATACTGAAGAGATCGTTAGGATGAGCTTGCGATGAGCAGGTGCGTCCTGGTTGGATGAATTGATCCAGGTGGGGGGAGGGGGGAAAGGGAAGAAGTGAGAGGAAGGATGATGGATGAAAACAGGTTAAAGGGGCCGAATAGAAGCACGAAAAGACGGACGGAGAAAGGTTGGGGAGGGATGAGGTGAAGAAGCACGAGGAGGCTTGGGAAGGGATGAGGGAAGGCGAGGCGAGCTCCGGAGGGGGTTGAAGGAAGAGATCACTTACTGAGAAGTCCTGATAGATTGAATTGCTGGACATACTAAGTGTAAGGTAGCAAGTGTGGTAGGATGATGTACTCTAGACGATTTTATAGGAGTAGGTTTGAAGTCTCTTAGAGGTCTCGATGTGGTCAGCGTAGGATGGGATGGGATGGTATGTAGGTTGCTGAGTATCAGCTTTTGTGGGGAGGCATGCCGCTTGGATGGATCTTGAGCTGGTGAGAGAAGACGATCTGAGTTGGAGGATCGAGGGGATATCGGATGGATTGGAGATCGTCGAAAGAATCGGATGGGACGATGAGATTGAGGCAGAGGATGAAGAAGAGAAGAAGGAGTTGATGGGAAGGAGATGGAGGAGGAAGAGGGAGAGGGAGAGGGGAGAGAAGTGGTGGAGGAGGGATGAGAGAAGAGATTCAAAGATACAAAGTTGATGGAAGAGCTAGGAGGAAGGAAGTAGAGACGAAGGAGAAGAAAGAAAGAAAGAAAGAAAGAGAGAGAGAGAGAAAGAAGAATAAACGAAGTCAATAGGCAGGGGATCAAATCATGAGATAAGGAAGGATTAACAAGCTAGGGAACAGAGAGACAGACAGACAGACACAGACATAAACCACGAGACCCGTAGAGAGACAGTATAGTAGGAAAGTCTAGTAGCAGACTGGGCAATGCGAGCTGAGAGGATGAGAAGAATTCACTCGGAAGCAGATTCCAACTTGACATCAAATTACGACAAAAACCACGCACGACCCACCCAAACTTCCAACGACTCCATCCACTACCGAGCACTTGGAACTGAATTTATGACATAGAACTGACTCATCCATCCAGGAAATGGGATCGATCCAGATCAGATTTCGATCCAAGTTGATGACCTGATCCATAAACAAATACGACCAACCCCCCCCCCCACACTTTCTACAATCAATCAATCAAATTCATTCGTTCATTCCATCAGTCTCATGATGGACTGCTACACCTGACCAAACACCCACACACTCTATCTCACTCTGTAACTGCTCATATCGATTATACATGGGTATTGCCCACAAATTTTGGGACTGATGGGGATTCGATAATTTGGAGTAAGAATGAGATGTGGGCTGATTGGAAAGACGTGAAAGAAAAAAAAAAAAAAAAAAAACATGTTTGATTTTCAATTCTATCAGGATTGATCTAAAAGATACCTGTCAATTGATCAATACAGGAGTAAGTCAAACACAATATACTTTCCAAATGCATCAGTTTCTGAAATCTATAGCATTCAAAACCTCATTGTAAACAATGTGATCAGTTTCAAATCAAAGGTGATGGTCAGTTCTAGGTTGTCACACAACCACCCCACGTACTATAGGGCAATCTTAAATGATTGTGAGTGAAAAAGAAGAGACTGAGTGCAAGGGCAAGTGCAAGGTAGCAGAGCTAACTGCAAAGTGCAAACTTATGGTTGGGTAACTCAACACACAGTGAGAGGGATGAATTATTCTGATGGAAAGGAAACTAAAGCCAAGCCCAATGTGATGACTGGATTTAGCACAATGCAAGAACGTATGAAATTAACTAACTGAGGAGACAATCTTCAGACAAGCAACATAGCCTTTATAAGGTAATCCAAAGTGACTAGATACAACCTGATGGATGGCCAACTACAGTTAAGAGGCAATGAGGCCATGAATGACATGAACGGATTGGGAAATGAAATAACAGTCTAGACGTTTCCAAGGTCATAACGTAGATGCAAGGCAATAGAGTCTGAGTGTACAAGGGTGTAATGGATGAGATAGGAAGGAGTGACATGAGAGACAATGCAAATATGAGGATGTAATTTATGCAGGGTAAGGGACAAGTCCAGTTGCAAACTATACAGTTGGTGTGGCTGACTAGCATGGGTGCAAGCTAGCAAGAGTGCTTGAACGGCAATGGGAACCCAAGGGCGTTTGATACCCGGGGTGGAAGAGCAGAGCTTGAATGGATGGTTGACTGGAGGAGAGTTAACTGCAAGGTTTGCAAGTAGGTGCTGAGTCAGTTCCCAAGAATGGAAGGTTGTTATGCAAGCCAGAGTTGATAAGCAGAAGGCACCATTGATGCTGTGCTTCTATTTGTGTCATGCGTATGGACTGAGGTAGATGGTACTGAGGAAAGGATATGTCAAAGTGAGGCAGACAATAATTCTTAAGCTTGAAGTGTGACAGTTGCCCGGGTATAAAGATGCAAGCTCCTGCAAGCGTTCAGATGATTTTCCCATCAATTCCAAAAATTGTTGTGAGTACTGTATACCCCTAGTTATTATCCTACTTCTTTGTCTCTCAAATTAGTTTATAATTAAAATATCTTGTCATTGTCATCTTGTCAAAATGAACAATGTGTCCCTAGTACTGCGGCAAGAGGTCTCTCAGGCAAATGCAAGCAATGTTGTCTGCACAAGGTTGCTTGCACTTTTCCTATAAATAGCAAACCAATAGTGGATACCCCTGTAGCGTCTAGGAGTGAGGTGCAAAGCCAAAGGTCTGCACCACAAGTGAACTATCATATACCGCCAGTGCCAGAGATTGACTTCTTAGGCATCCAAAACCCTGGTAAGTTTAAGGCTTAGAGACTAACAATAAATAAAAAAGAAATGGAACTAATATAATTTTTATTCTTGATAGTACTACCACGATTCAGAAGGTACACTGCTAAGAAGCCACCACCACCACCACCTTAGATTGCATCATTGTCCAGATTTCAGGTGAATCAGATGAATCCCAAGGTGCAAGGCAAAGTGCAAGCTGAGGAATTGTTGGTAGTCAAAGAAGCAAGGGAGGAAGGGATAATGGCTGAAGGAGAGGGTCATACAGAACAAAGGGAAGGAAACGGGACAGAGGGAAGGGATGGAACAGAACAATAGATGGAGCAATGGGGTGGAATGGAAGGCTGAGATGGAGAGAACCGGGTGCAAGTTGAAGCACCCATCAAAACTGATGCAAGGCAATTAACTGGCAATGTTGGAGAAGGTTTGTCAAGGGGCCAAAGGAAGAGAGCATATGAGGAGCTCTTGGAGGAAGGTGGATGGAATGCCCAGCCAAAGAGGGCTTGGACTGCAAGGTGCAAGGAAATCTTTGAAAGGAACCTGGTGTTGCAAAGGATGTCTTCTCTGATAAACAACAAGGATTTGGATGAATTTAGATTGATGGTAGGGGAATTGACCTAAAATTGGGAGGAATCAGAAAGAGAAGTAAAGGAAAATTTGTAAAAATGTATTTTATTTGTAATCTTATTTTATTATAATATATATAGGTTATTTTATTATTATTATTATTATTATATATGTACACACACACATATATATATATATTATTTGAAATAAACAAACATGAAAGAATAAAAGATTGTGAAAAGAAAATGGATAATTTTTAGGAACTGAAAAGGAGATAAAGTGAGGAAATGGGATGAGATTGATGGGATGGAAAGAGATGGAAGTGTGGAATGGGATTGGAGTCATGATTGGCAAGGTTTTCAAGGGTAACTTGCATGAAAGTCTTGAATCAAATTGGGAGAGTTGCAAAGGTGATGGGCTGGTTCCCACAAGGTGCAATCTTCATTGGACTGGAAGCCAGTCCATTCAATGAGGTATTGAAGTTTTCCTTTGCATAACCTGGAATCCAGAATACAACTTACTTCCCACTTTAACTGATCTTGGACATTGACCGGTTCAGGAGGGGGATGAGTCTTGCCCGGGTATAAGACTCAAGCTGGCTCTAGGAGAGACACATAAAAGAACGGGTGGATACCTTTCCATTTTTCAGGTAAGGTGAGTTTAAAAGCCTTAGGGGAAATGACTGATTTGACTTTGAAGGGGCCAAGTTTTCTTTCAGAGAGTTTTTGGGTTGGGCAAGTACTGCAAATATTGCGAGCATCAAGTCATACCTGGTCTCCTACTGTGAAGGTTGGGGCCAAAGTGCAAAGTTGGTCTGCTTGTTCCTTGTAGCGCTGGTTTGCCTCTTCAAGGTTGGTTTGAAGTTGCTTTTGAAGAGAATGAATGCAATTAAGGTAATCAGTAGCAGGTTGAGAAGGTGCTACGTGAATAGAAGAGAAAGTTGGGTTTCTACCATAAAGAGTCTGGAAGGGCAGCTGTTTGGTGGAGAAATGAGTGGAGTTGTTGTAGGCAAGCTTGGCTAATGGGAGCCATTGCAACCAGTTGTCCTGTTGGTATGCAACATACATTCAAAGGTACTGTTTGAGAATCTGATTGACTTGCTTGGTTTGCCCACCTGTTTCTGGGTGTTAAGATGTTGATTAATTGTGAGTGATCTTCAAATGTTGGTAAAGCAAGGTTCAGAAGCTAGAGACAAACAAGAATCCACAATCACTAATTATGTTATCAGGGAGACCATGTTTTGAGAATACATATTCTATGAATAAATTAGCTAAGTCTTCTGAGGAGGCTGTCACATTAATGCAAAGGAATAAAGCAATCTTTGAGAAGCAATCTACTACTACTAAAACAGAATCATAACCACCAGAAATAGGTAATTGAAAAATGAAATCCATAGACAGCAAGTGCCAAGGAATAGGCAGAATTGAAAGTGGCTGGAGCAGCCCATACTTCTGGTGTTTTGAGGACTTGTTAATATTAAAATCATTGCACGTGTTAACATAGTCTTTTACTTCCTTGGTCATACCAGGCCAGTAGAAGTCTTGTGAAATCAACTGGTAGGTTTTATCCTGCCCATGATGACCAGCAAGCGGGGAATCATGCCTTGACTCAAAGATATCTAACTTAATGCAAGGATTATCTGGTACTACTATACAGTCCTTATAAACTAAATAATCATTTTTTTCAATATTGTAACCACTATCTAATAGATTCACACTCTTGCAAAGTTTGGTACACTTGGGATCATTGAGTTGAGCTTGTTGTAGTTTGGAAGCTGTATCTTGAAGGTGAGTGATGATTGAACTGAGTTGGGAAGATTGGGTTGAGAAGAGTGTCCTAACCTCTTCAGGGTTGTTGTTGGCAAAGGTGCTCCACCCCCCCTGGTTGAATGTCATCCCAATGTGATAAAGCATCAGGGACTACCGCTTGTTTCCCAGGAAGGTACGTGATTGTAAAGTTTAACTCAGAGAGGTATTTGGCCCATTGTTCTGGTCTGTGTGTAAGGACTTTTGAGCTCATGAAATATTTTAAATAATTATGATCAGTCAGGACCTCAAAGGGTTCCATAAGACTCAAAAGGTATGAACACCATTTTTTCAAGCAAAAAAAAATTGCAAGAAGTTCCTTGTCATGGATGTTGTAATTAAGCTCTGAAGAGAGCAATTTGCAAGACCTGAAAGCCACAGGATGAAAGAGGGAAGAAGAGGAGGAAAACTGCAGTATTACTCCTGCAACCACATAGTTGCTTGAATCTGTTTCTACAATAGTGTGAGTTAGCTTGTTGAAGTGAGCAAGTATTGGAGCAGTAGTGAATGCTCTCTTCAGAGCTTTGAACTCTAAAGTGTAAAAAAAAATGAGTGTCTCTTTGAAGAAGGTTAGTAAGATTTGTAGTTTTCTTGGCATAATGCTCAATAAACCTCCTGTAAAAATTGGGAAAGCAAGGAAATTTTGAAGGAATTTGAAAGAAAAAGGTGGGGGCCAGTCCAATATGCACCGGCTCTTGGCTGGATCCATTGATATTCCTTGATGCAGGACTATGACACCTAGAAACTGAAGAGAAGGAGTATGGAATTTTCACTTAGAGGCTTTTGAAAGCAGGTCATTCTTGAAAAATTGCTGTAGCACCTCTCACACATGTGCAATCTGATCCTCAAGAGTTTTTGAGTAGACTAGTATATTTTCAAGATACACCACAAGGTATTTCTCTACAAGGTCAGAAAAAATGTTGTTGACAAAGTGTTGAAAAGTGGAAGGAGCATTTCAGAGGCAAAAAGGCATGATGGTATACTCATAACTTCCAAAACGTGTTCTCATTGCCGTCAAATATTCATGAACTCTTGCAATCCAAACTAGGTTATAGGCGCCTTGAAGGTCTAACTTTGAGAAATAAGCAGCTCCATGGAAGAGAGTGAGGAGGTGCAAAATAGGTGGTACTGGATAGGCATTTGTCCAGGTTACCTGGTTCAGTTTCCTGTAGTCAACACACAGGAAAAGTTGCTTTCTTTCTTTGACACAAATAGGACAGGTGAAACGGTATTCAAATTGCTTGGTCAAAGAAATCCTTTCAATACATTTTCCACAATGTATTCTTGAAGCGCTGTTGATTCTTGCTTCAAGAGAGAGTAGACTGGTCTGGGTGCCAGAGGTGGCCAGTAATTTTGATCCTGTGATCATAAGAACAGGATGGGGGAAGCTTATATGCCTTTAAAGCTGAAAAGACATCAGTGAAGTCATGATAAACCAGAGGTAAAGACCCTCAAATGATTTCTAGATCTTCAATCTTTTCCTCTTCCAGCACAGGGTTTGAAGTGCTTGCATGATGCAAGAGGATTAAAGAGCTCAATATACACCGTTTGGTTGGTGCCTGTTTCTCTTTGAAGAAACAAGGAAGGAGTAAGTTGGACAAACAAGAAATGACTCCTAAATCTGAAGAGGAAACTTGGGAATGTAGGTCAGGATATTGCAAATCTCCTGGCCAAAAAGTGTCATCCAAATCAATGAAAGTGTCAGGTAAGTTTTTTAATTCCTGTTTGATGGAAGAGTAAGTGTCCTTGGGTTTCCAGGTTCAAGGTTTAACTCCTTCTTCTTGCCGATTCACATCCAGATTCCGGTGAACCAGGAAGTTGTGGCCTAGAATGATATCATCCATTCTGGGAATATCCAAGACAAAGAAGTCCCATTTGAAGCTGGGGAAATTGGAGAATGCAAAGGTCCATTTTGCCTTTTGGGTGTGGAATAATCCCCTCCGCGTGTACCCGCGCTCCTCATCTTCCTGTCACAAGTCTCCTTCTCATTTCACGTCCATGTCATTTTCTTTTTCTTTTTCCTTCTTTTTCCTCAGTCCACCTTGAGAGTCAGAGATGAACTTAACCCAAACTTCAACCTCAACCTCACCCCATCATCCACGCAACCTCACTGACCAAATACTCAATCAACTCATCATCAAATCTCAAACTCAACAACCCTCACACAACTCATTGTCTATTGACTCCGACTTGCCGCTCTCAAATTTCTTTTCTTCTCTTTTTATTTCATTGTTTCTTCCTTTTCTCATCTTACCATAAAAACGTCTTCACTCAAATGTCAACTAAACCGTATTGTGTTCATCAGTAACCTGCCTGGTAAGATTATCATCTACAACAGCCATATCTTAACCTTTGATCCTGATTTCAGATGCCTCTTCCCATTCAAAGATTCTCCCTTTCTTTCCTTCAACTTTTGTGCCTCTCTTTGTCAACTACCAACTCCAATCCAGTCCTTGTCCAACGTCAAGTCTTCTCCTGTTACATGGTGTTGGTTGTCTTCATTTATTTCTTCTTTTTCAATATTCTTTCTTTCTTGGATTCAAGACTGATTTCAATGTTGGCGCAGCCCTCTTTGTTCTTAAACAATTTACTCTTATTTCAGCAATTCAACACGGTTAAAAGCCAAAGATCAATCCGACAAATCTAATTGAACTCATGGAGGGATCTAGCAATGATGGTTTTTGTCAAATTATCCTCAAAGCTGCTCTTGAGGCCGTACCTGTTCTCTTGGACGAAAAATATTCTATATGGAAGGACAAGATGACGATGCTACTGGAACTCAAAGGAGTCAAGGATGCTCTAGAGGATGATCAGAAAAATCTCAGTTCAAACAAAGACATGGAAACTTGAGTTATTCTTCTCTCTTGCATCAATTCCGTCACTAACAATCACGTGGTAAGCCCAACAAATATCTCTTCAGCTAGGCTTCTCTGGAAAACCATCAAAGAATGCTTTGCCTCCTCTCAGACTGCAAATCAAGCCTGTGTCTTCAACAAATTTCTTTACCAACAATTCAAACCTGAATCCATCAATCAGTTTATCACGGAAACTAAGATCTCATTCAAGAAGATGGTAAATGTTGGAATTGATCTTCCAGATGATATCCTTTCTTATCTCATTCTCCTTAAATTTCCTCCTTCTCTCCACCCTCTCCGTCAACAAATAATGCACTTGGACAAGATAGTCACTATGGATCTTGTTCTGAATCATCTCATTCAACTCAACAATGAAACTAAAGTTAAATCAAAAGAAGCAAAAATCAGTGATACGGCGCTCATCTCATCTTGACCATCCAAGAAACCCGTTCCCAGAGAATTTTGATGCATGAAAGGATACCATAACCCTCAGTCTCCTGATTGTTCCGCTGATAAGTGGTGGCACCTCCACAAGCATCTGGCACCTGACTGGTGGAAGGAATCGCAGGCAAACTGGCAAGCACAGCTCAGCTCTAATCCTAAAACCAAAGAATTTGCACATTACGTAACCCTCCTAACTACTTGGGTCCAAGAAATAAATCCACTCAACCGCATCATTCTTGACTCAGGCGCATCTTGCCACATGTTTAACTCTCAAAATTTCTTTATCCATCTCAAAGAATGTGCCGGAGATGATTTCATAAAAACTGGAAAAGAAAATGCCAAGCTTGCCATCAAAGGAAAAGGAATCGTGAAACTCAGCTGGAGAGACTCCGTTATTACTCTTACCAACTTCCTTTTTGTTCCCAATCTCATGGTCAATCTTATTAGCCCTGGAGAACTAATCTCATCAAATAAGTGCACGCTTTCTTCCATTCACAATCAATTCTCTCTTTTGTCCAACTCAAAACTTGCCTTCTCAGGATTTATCCGAGAAAATCTTTTTGTCCTTAACCCCCCTTCTTGAATTGGCAAAGACAACAAATTCTGTCATCTTTTGCTCAAGAAACCCAATCTTGAGAAAATCAAACTTCTCCACCAGTCCTTTGGACATGCAAGTCCCTATTGACTCAAAAATCTTTTCCCATCCATTCAGACAGACCTGCTTTCAACTTTCCAATGCAAGGACTGCGTATTTTCCAAAATCACCAAAACCTCCTTCAAGAGCACTTCTAATCCATCCTCAAAACCCTTTGAAAAACTTCATCTTGACTTGATTGGTCCCATTTCTCCTTCTGGGAGAAATGATATGAATTATATTCTTTCCCTCATAGACAATCATTTGGGGTACATTTCAGCCATCCCTCTCCAGTACAAATCTGACGCATGTCAACAAATCAAAACTATTCTCAATCACAAAAAACAAAAAAGAAATAGATACCCTGCGACGATCTGTACCAATGGTGGCGGTGAATTTATCTCTTCAGAACTCAAGGACTTCTTCAAGACCAATTCAATCCAGCATCTAATTACTGAACCTTACCACCACAAAAACAATGGAAAAATCAAGAGAGCCAACAGAACCATCTCAGAGTCAATACAAGCTATCCTTTGAAGTTCCAAACTCCCTCTCAATCTATGGTCAGAGGTTGCAAAGTCAGTGTGCCTTGCCTTAAACCAAATTCCCAAATGTTCAAACTCCCGTTCTCCTTATCATATCTTCCGCAAAAAGTCTCTTCCTGTTAAGCTGATCCTTTTATTATAAAAGTGATGATTGATTTAAAACCAGAAAACTGAACAAGATGGTTAGACACTTTATCATGATAACAGAATCAGAGTTAAAGATGGTCATACCCAAGCTGTTAAAAATGACAAGATTCAGAGGCACTTTGAGACAAAAGAGATTTAAGAGACAACCACCATACAAGCTAAGAAAGATGTTAAAACTTTAGAGAAGGGAAGCCAAAGATGAAAAGATTAGGAGACTTCTAAGCTACGGAGATTGCAGCAGGTCATTGCACCAAATTAACCTATGTCGACCACTGTGGCCATGGCCTTCTGATGAGCTAGTCCTTGTTGCAAATACTGGATCTTGAAGAAGGTTCAAGAGATGATAAAGAAGGTCAGCGGGGAGGAGAGAACCATGTGATTGCTGAGAGTAGTACAAAACTTAAACAACTTATGAGAGTAATGAATATGAATACAAGCTGAAGTACAGTGGCGTGCACTCTGGGAGATGTCCGCGCCTGGGAGTAGAAATAAATAATAAAGAAAAAAGAAAAAGAAAAAGAGATAGACAGATGAGCAAAAAAATAGAAAGAACCAATCATTCCAGCACCATAATATATTCCAATGATGTTCCAACACCCCCCCATAATTTGGTGCAAAGTTGGCCTAGAAGCACCTGGAGGTTAAAAGATGTAAGGCCTGTTTATGCGCCACTTTTGTAAGAGAATCGGAAATCATTTCATTGGTGACTATGAGCTTCACGTGAATGTTCCCAGAGCTGGATTGCTCCCTCAGCCACTTCATCTTCATGTCAATATACTTGGTTTTTGAATTGGAACCAAAGTGTTCAATTTTATCAACCAATCCTTTATTATCTACATAGAAAGTTGAAGGCTGAATCTGAGAACCCCTCCAAAGGTTGTTAATGATGGATTGAATCCACAACAATTCTTGTGACCCATTGGTTAGAGCATTCATTTCGGCCTCCGTAGATGAGAGTGTAATGTTGGACTGTTTGCAACTTTTCCAAGCAATAGGCAACAATTTCCAGAAGATGACAAAACCAGTTTGAGACTTCCAACTGCTGGGATCATCTGCCAAGGTCAAGCCGGTAAAGAACTGTAGCAAATTTGGCGCAGTCGCATCAGATTTCAGAGTGAGAGAGAAGGAAGAGGTCCCGGCGAGATATTTCCAAACGTGAAGAACCTCCTTCCAATGAGATAAACCCGGACTTTGATTGAACTGGGACAGAATCAAGGAAGCCGCGGCTATATCCGGCCTAGTACAACACGCTAGATAGTTTAGTAGACCCGTATATTTCCTGTAATTTACCCCAAGCTTATTAAATTCTGAGATTTCTGTATGTGAAGCCAGAATTAATTGGATTCCAGGAGTAAGGCGCGTAATGACTGGTTTGACATCTGATAGCTTCAGTTCCTCCAAAGTCTTCTGAATTAACTTGGTTTGATTCAACATGATACCGTCCTTTGATTTGGAAAATTCCATACCAAGAATAGTGTCAGGATCATGAGCCAAGGAGCGTGGAAATTTCTTCAAGAATCTTTCTTCAAACCATTTGACCTCACCGCTCACAATCAGATCATGTACGTGAAAGAAAATGGATGAATGTCAATCTTTGTGAGTGAAGAGACAGGGATTGGCATCAGATTGCTTGTAACCAATGTCTACCAGCCATCCGGTGAGGGTTCTATACCAGTTTGAAGGAGCTTGTCAAAGACTGTAGAGTGATTTTTTGAGTTTTATTAATTTGGACCCCCTCCTACTCTCCTTGGGTTTAAGAATGTAAATGTCTTCATCCAATGGAGCAAACAGAAAGGCCAACTTTACATCAAACTGCCTAATTTCAAGACTAAGATCCAAACCACTCAACAGAAGAAGAAGAAGGGTTGACAACTTTCCTGTGGGAGCGTAGGTATCCCCAAAATCTACCCCAGGAGTTTGCAGATTCCCCATAATGCATAGTTGTGATTTCCATCTTTCTGGAGCAAGGCTGGTTGCTGGTTTGATTTTGTCAACCCACATTGTTCTGAGATAGTGATTGGGTTCAATGTCCACGTTCTCCAAAACATCTTGATTCTTGATCTTGTTGATCTCAATCTCTTGTTCTTTGGAGAAATCAGAATGTTCTTCCTTTGTAATGGTACCATAGGAGTATTTAGGTGGTTTGATTGAAGATACTCGTTTGCGCAAGTTATACGTACAAGGAGACTGAGTCTGATCACCCTCAGTGAAGTCAACAGATTCCACAGGGGGTGACGATTCACGTCTGTCAATGACAGCTGAGTCTTCTCTAGGAGGTGCGGAATCCGGATTTGAATCAATACTTGCGTTGTTAAGAGCATCTTGTTTGATAGATTCCATACACCAGTCTCCAACCTTCACATCATTGACAACTTTTGTCTTGAGAACCAAGTCAAATTTGAGTAGGTTTATGTGTTTAGTATTGATCACTTTATTGTTGGCTGTTAGTATTTTGTAAGACAGGAGTTTGTTGTTTTAGCCCACCAACCTACCAACCAGTCCACGAGGTTCCAGTTTTGAGAATGAAGGTTGATCCTTGAGAATATAACTCACGGGATTTCCTATGGGATGGAAATAATCTATATTCAGCGTCTTTCCTTTGAACAATTTGTAACTTGATTTCTTTGACTTGTGGGCTGGAATCTGATTGAGAGCTAATGCGCAGGATCTAATAATTACATTCCAGAATTGTTTGTTTAGTTGTGAGTTGAAAAGCACCGTCCTAAGAGATTCTAGAACAAGATGATTGAATCGTTCAGCTAATCTGTTCTGTTGTGGCGTATACACATTGGAAAAGGTCTGTCTGATCTTGTTTTCCTTGCAGTAGCTGGAGAGGCTGTGATTCCAGAATTCCGCTTCCCGGTCCGAATGGATAATCATGGGCTTATAGTTGAAGCGTTTGGATTTGACCTCAATTGAAAATTCCAGTGTACTCGCAGCCTTGCCCTTGTTTTTGATAGGAATAGCTGTGAAGTATCTGGTACAACTATCAACAACGGTTAAGAAATAAGAATCTCCATTAATGCTCAATGGGTGAATGGGCCCAACTAAATTGCAATGAAGTTCCATAAAAGGTCTCTTGGCCCGAGTGTGTTTCTTGTTGAAAGGACTTTGACTGATTTTAGCAATGGCACATGCTTTACAAATTGAAGGTTTCTTAATAGCAATACCAAGTTTTTGACAAATTCTCCCATAGCTTGCATGTCCAAGGGACTTATGAAGGATTTCATCACTTGTAAGAAGAGCTATCTGAGATTGTTTGTGGTTTTGGAAATGAACAATAGGTATATTGCAATCATAGACTCCACACTTTTTCCATTTGTCTTTCTGTAACATAAAGTTGTCTTTCCCAAAATCAATGGTAAATCCATCTAGGACAAGAACACGCATTGACAGTAAATTGACAGTGGAGTTGGGAGAGAACAGCACGTTAGAAAGGGTAACCTCTTGATTTAGATCATCCAAAACAGTCATTGTTCCAATTCCTTCATATTTGAGAGAATTCTTTCCAGAAGTAGTAGAGATCAATCTGGTCATTGATTGGTCTAAATGGGAGAACAGTTGAGAATCAGAAAATATATGTCTTGATGATCCAAAATCAACCACAAAGTGGTCAGAAGAAAAAATTGAACTTGTAAGGAAGGAGCTAACAGAGGTGCCCTCCAACGTGGACTCCAAACCGTTCTTCTTCTTTCTAGGAAAGGATGGCTTGAGATGTGGGTATAATTTCCAACATCTACCTTCAGGATGGGCAGCCTTTGGGTTGTGCCATTTTTTGTTGCATGGCTTGATGCTGGTGGTGAGAAACAAGACGGAGTTTGAATTTTCATTGGATTTTTCCGTCAGAACGTCCCTATTCAAGAATCTATTATTATTGAAAATTCGTAAATGATCCAGCACTTGATCCGGCGAGACCCTTTTATCCAAGTGGGTAATTTGTTGAATCACCATATCCATACTTGGTGGGAGCTTCTCCAGAATCAGATACGCAATGATGTCACTCGGAAGATCAATACCGACCTCGCAAAGTCTAGACAGAGCGGTTTTGGTGTTGGTGATGAATCCAGGGATTTTTGCAAAGGTGAAAGGAGTGCAAAGGAATTCCTTGAAAATCCAAGCTTGATTGGACGCGTGATTTGAGGAAAAATATTTGTTGATGTCCGCCCAGATCTGATGGGCATCCTTCTTGTTCACAGGAGTGATTATATTGGCTTGAACAGTAGTGTTGAGTTTGGAGGTTAGGATAGTACAGATTCTTACGTTCTCACTATTGCTGAGTCCAATTGGATTGCCATTTGCATCCCTCTTTTCCTTTGTGAGCTTGGAGTACAGATCTTCCTGGAGGTCCATCATGTTCACAACCCAATTTCTGCAGATCAAAAATTTGTCTGAAGTCAGGAGTGGAATAGCCTCTATGGCGGTTTTGAGAATAGTAGCCATGAGTGGGTCCGTCATTGTTGAGTTTCCTGGTTGATTGTGATTTTAACTGTTAATTGTGTTAAGCTGATCCTTTTATTATCAAAGTGATGATTGATTTAAAACCAGAAAACTGAACAAGATGGTTAGACACTTTATCATGATAACAGAATCAGAGTTAAAGATGGTCATACCCAAGCTGATGAAAATGACAAGATTCAGAGGCACTTTGAGACAAAAGAGATTTAAGAGACAACCACCATACAAGCTAATAAAGATGTTAAAACTTTAGAGAAGGGAAGCCAAAGATGAAAAGATTAGGAGACTTCTAAGCTACGGAGATTGCAGCAGGTCATTGCACCAAATTAACCTATGTCGACCACTGTGGCCACAGCCTTCTGATGAGCTAGTCCTTGTTGCAAATACTGGATCTTGAGGAAGGTTCAAGAGATGATAAAGAAGGTCGGCGGGGAGGAGAGAACCGTGTGATTGCTGAGAGTAGTACAAGACTTAAACAACGTATGAGAGTAATGAATATGCATACAAGCTGAAGTACAGTGGCGCGCACTCTGGGAGATGTCCGCGCCTGGGAGTAGAAATAAATAATAAAGAAAAAAGAAAATGAAAATGAGATAGACAGATGAGCAAAAAAATAGAAAGAACCAATCATTCCAGCACCATAATATATTCCAATGATATTCCAACACTTCCAATCAACTATTTCCACCCAATAGGGTCCAAAGTTGTCTATCTTGATTACAAAATCAACCGCGGCAAAAAGTTCAAAGATCAAGGGCTTCCAGGTACCCTTGTGGGTTATAACCCCAATTTTCACTCTTACTGAATTCTAAAACCTGACAATACCATAATTTCTTCCAAAAACATTAAAATTCTCAAGAGCAACAATCAACCGCAGTCTCCCTGTACCACAAACTCTCCCAAAGAGTCCCAGCTACTCAAAATTGACTACAATCCGCCCATCCTCACTAATGATCATTCTTCTGCCAACAACTGCTCCTCTGAATTGTCATCTGAAGACCAATCATCATCATCTACTCTGACTCCCAATCTTCCAGACACATCTTAAATCAATACGGAATCTGATTCCTCTGAAAAACTTGCTCAACAACTCATTCCTTGATACAATACTCAAAACAGATCAAATTTGAATCTGCCTCAACATTACGGCTACCATCACTACTACGTTCCCAAAACCTACAAACAAGCAAAACAATGCTCTGATTCTCTCAAGTGGGACATCTCCATGGATTCCAAATTGAACGGAATTGAATCTCTTGAAGTATGGGAGGATTACAATGGTCCCAAACCGGAGAATCCTCTTAATACTACTTGGGTGTATTGTTTGAAGGACAATTGCCATGGGGACCCACTCATCTATAAAAGTTGTCTGTGCGTTCAAGGATTCGACCAAATCTACGGATTGGATTATCATGATACGTTCTCTCCTACTGGAAAGGCCGCCTCACTACGGATTTCTCTCTTGTTTGGTCTCTTTCACTCACTTCCCATCACTCAATTCAACGTTAAGAGTGCTTTTCTGCACGCACCCTTAACTGACAAAGTTATCATCAAAAGTCCCAAAGGCTCAAAAAGAAAATCTGAATTTCTCATACTTCAAAAATCCCTTTACAGCCTAAAACAAGCACCTGCAAATTGGTTCCACACCCTCACTTCATGGATCCCCAAGCAAGGTTTTCATGAATCAATATTGGATCCCTGCTTATACATCCATTCCAACTCAAACTCTGTTCTTTTTTTTCACGTAGACGATCTCATTCTTGTAGGCCTTGGTGACAATTTCCAATACAAATTCTTAAATAGATTCCCCAAGTCCAGTCACCACAAACCCAACACAATACTTGGAATGAAGTACAAACTCCACAAAAATAAAATCCTTCTCTCACAGCCCAAACATATTGAACACGGTCTGGAAGAGTTGAAAATGTCAGATTTCAAGCCATCTTCAGTTCCCTTAACCGCCAACGTCAACCTAATGCCAGCCACGGATGAAGAGCATGAAGAATTTAAGGCCCTCAATATCAACTACTGATCTGCAGTCTTTCTCATCAACTATATCGCCTGTCTTACTTGTCCGGATCTCAGTTTTGCAGTTTTGAGTCTTGCTTGATTTTGTAGAAAACGTGGAATACGCCATTGGAGAGAGGTAAAACAATGTTGGAAATATCTCAAGACCACAAAAGACATGAAACTTACGCTTCAAGTCAACAATCAAAACACCCAAATTCAATGTTATAGCAACACAACCTGGAGTGACAATGCAGAAACAAGACGCTCACAATCTGGTCATCTCTCTCTAATCTTCAAATCAATCATCTCCTGGAGTAGCTACAGACAGCAGAATGTCACCCACTCTACAACCAAAGCAGAACTAAATCCCTTAGTTGATTCTTTCCTTGAAGCCATTTGGATGAGAGGACTTGTTGCCAAACTCTGGAAGAAAAACATCAAACCTAGTCAAAACTTCATTGATAATAAGGGTCTCAACAATAAACTCAAAAAGTTTGGATGCAATTCCAAAACTCGTCACATTGACATCAAAACAAAAGCACTTTGCAAAGAACTCAAACTCAAGAATTTGTCAATTGACTTGATTCCAGCAACTGATATGAAAGCCAATGGAATCACAAAGGCTTTACCTCTAGCCTCTCTCTTACCCCTCCAGCAACTGATAAATCCATCTTTCAACTCTTCAATCTTACCAGTCACAGGGGGTGTGAAATAATGCCCTCCGCGCATACCCGCGCTCCTCATCTTCCTGTCACAAGTCTCCTTCTCATTTCACGTCCATGTCATTTTCTTTTTCTTTTTCCTTCTTTTTCCTCAGTCCACCTCAAGAGTCAGAGATGAGCTTAACCCAAAATTCAACCTCAACCTCACCCCATCATCCACGCAACCTCACTGACCAAATACTCGATCAACTCATCATTGAATCTCAAACTCAACAACCCTCACACAACTCATTGTCTATTGACTCTGACTTGCCGCTCTCAAATTTCTTTTCTTCTCTTTTTATTTCATTGTTTCTTCCTTTTCTCATCTTACCATAAAAATGTCTTCACTCAAATGTCAACTAAACTGTATTGTGTTCATCAGTAACCTGCCTGGTAAGATTATCATCTACAACAGCCATATCTTAACCTTCAATCCTGATTTCAGATGCCTCTTCCCATTCAAAGATTCTCCCTTTCTTTCCTTCAACTTTTGTGCCTCTCTTTGTCAACTACCAACTCCAATCCAGTCCTTTTCCAACGTCAAGTCTTCTCCTATTACATGGTGTTGGTTGTCTTTATTTATTTCTTCTTTTTCAAGATTCTTTCTTTCTTGGATTCAAGACTGATTTCAATGTTGGCGCAGCCCTCTTTGTTCTTAAACAATTCACTCTTCTTTCAGCAATTCAACATTGGGAAACCCAATGAGAGGCCTTAGTTGCACTACTTACTAAATAGATGTGGAACATATCTATCTTGGAACACGTAAGATTTTAGGAAGTGGAGAAAGATTCACTTATAAAAGAAACATTGTAAGACTCCAAATGGTGCTAGGCCGTGGCATTTCTGTGGAGGGGAAAAGGTGCTGTTTAGGCTGCCCTCCTGAGTGTTACAAAAATATTCAGATGTAACCAAGATCAAGGTCCAGAACCTGGTAAATGAGGAATCAAGGAGTAGAGGATAAAGATGATAATAGTTTGGTAGCAATGGAACAGCACTATCTGAGACAAGATTATGCATGGAAAAACTTGAACAAAAGAAGTTAAAGTCTGCTTAGAGTTCAAAGAACAAAAGCTGTTGTATGTAAACAACGCCCACAAGCTAATAACTTTGGTCGTCAGCAGAAGATTGGGGATGATCAACTCAAACCCAACCAACCTCCAGGTTCTCAATGAACCTGCCCAACTCTGCGCAATCAAGCGCTTGAAGGGTACCAGATAACTGAGGGTGGCTGTACAAGACAAAGAGCAATGTTTAAGAAGCTCTAAAAGGGAAAAGTAACTGATTTGAAGTAAGGATAACCTCAAAACTTCTCAAGGGACTCAAGAGTAGGCTGGCAGAATGCAACTCCAAAGAAAATAAAGGGAGGTATAACACTCCAGCTCTTAAGCTTAATAAGACCTCTTCAATCAATTGTGATTGGCTCCAGAAAGATGATCAGGGATCAGGAACAGTATGGTCAGAGAAAGGGATCAAGGAGTGGTATAACACACTCAAAAATTCCAATAGACAGAATTTTTCTTCAACCAGCAAGGCTATTGGTTGGTGATAAGGATCAGGCCACAGAGGGGCAAAGACTCAGGGTCAAAAAAATGGATCAGGGGAGAGCAATCAAAGATACACCCAGGATAAGGATCAGGATCTTAATTTCACAATGGGGGGGGACATAAGAACACACTCCCTTGGATGAATTTCTATCTGATGATGATGATATGATGCAGAAATAGCAGGGGAGAGCCCCTCCTTTTATAGACCAGAGGCCTGTAGAATATTTACAAGAGAGATTTAAAAATAGAGCGGATTTTTTTTTTTTTTTTTTTTTAAGGATCAGTGTCATGAGAAAACAAAAGAAAAAAAAAGAAAAAAACAAGCACTCCGAGGAAAAAAAACCAAAGAGGGACGCCCGCGAGCATCCTGATGGGCCCAGGCGGCTGCCAAGACCGCGGATGACCGCCGGCAGGTGTCTGACGGGCACCGGCAACAGAAGAAACCTGCGCGGGCAAGGGACAAGCCGCGCGGGAGACCAGCAAGCTAGAGGTGGAAAGGATTGGTAGATGGCCGCTTGAGACGGCCGAATTAAGTGTTTGGCAAGCAATTCAATCAGGCTCAGATGACCAATGAGGATATTGGTATCAATAACCAACAATCAAAGGGGTCGGGAGGATCAATGGGAGGGAGCAAGGGAATCTGCAAGGGTGAATCCATCTTGACGTCGTTGTCAAGTTCCTGGAACTGATCTTGAAGCTGACAACGCAAGCCGGCGACTTGGTCAATGGCGGTGGGGATGGGGGGGCTTGAGACCACAGGCCCGGATTTTTTCATATATCCCAAAGGGACCATTGGAAGGTTGATGAGTGGTGGTCATTGTAGGATCCAGGAATGGTTGATGGTTGAAGAAGGGAGGATAACCGGCCAACATCTCGTAGGTCAGGATCCCTAAGGCCCACCAATTGACCGGTTTACCATGACCTTTGGATTGAATGATCTCCGGGGCTAAATACTCTGGGGTCCCACATAACGTCCACGTTTGATCATTATACTTGAGATGTTTGGCAAACTTGAAATTGATGAGTTTGATATAACCGTTAGAGGCAATGAGGATGTTCTCAGGTTTGCGGTCATGGTAGATGATATCATGACTTGAACAAATTCCATGAGGATGTAGAGGTTCTTCTCATCCCAAAAGGTGCAGATCAACTTGACAAAGAATTTTTTGAGTCAATCAATGAGAGATGATTGGTGGGTATGATGGGATGAGATGATGGATGGGATTGGTGATGGATGTTTTTTTTTTTTTTTTTTTTTTTTTTTTTTGATAATGATACCTATGAATGATGATAAGGAAAAATCATAAAAAAATTAAAATCTCCGCACTGGCCAGGGTGTCCAGGATGGGGCGCCACAAAGTTAGTGCCAGAATCAAGCAAAAACTCAATAAGGGGAGTTGTTGGAATGAAAAAGGACAAATCTTGAACTTGAAGCACCTAGTGACTTGCAAGTGCAAAGATTGACTGGCTTTAATTTAGATAATGTGTAGTTTCCCTTGAAAGTATTAGAAAAACTACAAGCTAATTTTTTGACTGTCTAGTTGCTTTGCACAACTATTGACATCATGTTTTCCTCCACAATAAATACATAACACATTCTTTTCCCCCCTTAGCCCTTCCTTGTTCCGGAGCATCCCAGTTTCTTTGTCCAGGAACTTTAGAGTTTTGGCCACGGCCTTCCCTTTCAGGTTGGAGTGCCAGGTTGGATTTTGTTTGTATTGTTTTGGATTCTTTGAGAATTGTTTTTAGGAGTTGTCTGCCTTCAGAGCCAAGGTTGACCGCCAATGGTTGTTTTGTTGAGAGAAGTTCTTGTCATGGTAGCCATTATCAAGCTCAATCAGCCAGTCAATTAACTGCTGAAGGGAGGTTTTCTTATGTCACCCAACTGCAAGTTGCTTGATTAGACATGCCAGTAAACCTTTTCAAAAGTGAAATAGGAGAGCTGCCTTGTTCCATTGGATGCAAGACTGCAAAGTTCAGAAATTGGAGATATAAACAGAAACTCTACTATTCTCCTTCATGACTAAGTTATTAAGTTTGTATTCTGTGTTCTGGAATTCATTAGGGTTTCCAAACAGGGTGAACAATTGCTGCCCAAACTTGTCCCATTTGTTGAGGATAAAAGTGGGCCTAGTGTTTTCTAATAGTTTGAGGTAAGGTTTGAACCACTGAGAGGCTTGTCCACCAAGGAAGGAAGATGTATACATAACTCTTTGTCTACCAGTGGGAAAATTATGAGGATTGTTTAAGAAAATGATTTTATAGGACTGTAATTAGGCTCTAAGTTTAGGGGGGTTTTCCCCAGTAAAATGATCAGGCTGCTTCATGCACGGAGTACAAAAGCTAGGGCCACTTGGACCATATTGAGAGGCAGTTTGGTTAAGAGCCTGGATCAGGGTCAAGAGAATGGTTGAAGCTTTGGGTTTGGGAGCATTAGTGCAAACCCTTGATCTACTACAAGTCAAGGTTTCATTGGAAGGGTGGTTGGAGTATTTGATTTCTTTGAGGGGATCCACTGCTTCCCAAGGAGGAGCAAGGGGATCATCAAGAGGTTCAACCAAATGGGATTTAGAAGAAGGAACAGGGTCTAAAGGTTTTCTGGCACGGGAAGCGCTGGATCTCCCTACCCAATGGATATCATCATTGTAAGGGGTGAGGGAAGCATTCCCGGTTGAGCAAGTACGTTGTGGAAACAAGGATTCATTTTCTCCCCTAGTTATCCTTGAGTTCTGGAATCAATTATCCTAGCGTCTGTAAGGATAACAATGCTCCAGTAAAGAGAGAGAGAGAGAGAGAGAGAGAGAGAGAGATAAAGATATGAATTTCCTTTCCTTTCCATATCCTTTCATTCATTCATCCCTCAATCCATCCTCTTTCCTCTTTCTCTTTCCCTTTCCTTTTCCTTTCCTTTTCCCAAGATCCAATGATAAGATAAGATAATCCCCCCAGAGCTAGGATTGAGAGTGCGGACTTGATGCCCACCCTCTCAACCCTAATCTAAGTACAAGCGCAATAACAGCCCAACAAAAAATGTAAAAGAAACCCTAAGCCCAGAACCCTAGCCTAACCCTAATACATTCCCTGCCTGCTTACTGTTACTTACAACCAGTTTTTCCTTCTCACAACACGTGCCTCCCCCACGCCCTACTTGGAGCCCCCTGCATTGTCCCTATCCGCCCAGCGCGCCACATGATTTCTGGCCCCACAGGTTGGCCTGCCCTTGCGCGCGCCTGGCCTGCTCCTATAGCCTTTCCCATACTGCAACCACCTTCAAGCCCGCCTACCATTACACACACCCGGTTTTTCCTTCTCATGATGCGGCCCTCTGCCACTCCCTATTTGGAGCCCCCTGCGTTATCCGTATCCGTCTGGCGCACCATGTGATTTCCTGCAATGCGGTTTGGCCCGTGCTTGCGCGCGCCTGGCCCACTCCTATAGCCTCAATTGCCCCGCTCTATCCTCCCAAACTAGCCACCTGCGGTATGGTTCCCAATCCAAGGCTATATAATGACACCAAAACATGACATTGTAAAAGAAATCTATTATAGGTTGGCAAACTACAATAGATGAGTTGATTTAGTTAATTTACTGTCACACAACCACCCCATGTACTATAGGGTAATCTTAGAAGATTGTGAGCACAAAGGAAGAGACTGAGTGCAAGGGCAAGTGCAAGGTAGCAAAGCTAACTGCAAAGTGAAAACTTATGGTTGGGTAACTTGACACACAGTGAGAGGGATGAATTGTTCTGATGGAAAGGAAACTAAAGCCAATCCCAATGTGATGACTGGATTTAGAAAAATGCAAGAAAATATGAAGTTAACTGACTGAGGAGAAAATCTTCAGGCAAGCGGCGTAGACTTTAAAAGGTAATCCAAAGTGACTAGATACAACCTGATGGACGGCCAAATACAGTTAAGAGGCAATGAGGCCATGAATGAAGTGAAAGTATTGGGAAATGAAATAACAGTATAGACGTTTGCAAGGTCATAATGTAGATGCAAGGCAATAGAGTCTGAGCATACAAGGGCATAATGGATGAGATAGGAAGGAGTGACATGAGGGACAATGCAAATGTGAGGATGTAATTTATGCAGGGTAAGGGATTAGTCCAGTTTTGAACTGTACAGTTGGTGTGGCTGAATATCATGGGTGAAAGCTAGCAAGAGTGCTTGACTGGGAATGGGAACCTGAGGGATATTGCTACACGGGGTGGAAGAGCAGAGCTTGAATGGATGGTTGACTGGAGGAGAGTTAACTGCAAGGTTTTCAAGTAGGTGCTGAGTCAGTTTCCAAGAATGGAAGGTTGTTATGCAAGCCAGAGTTGATAAGCAGAAGGAACCATTGATGTTGTGCTTCTATTTGTGTCATGCATATGGACTGATGTAGATGGTACTGAGGAAAGGATATGTCAGAGTGAGGGAGGAAATAATCCTTAATCTTGAAGCGTGACATAGGTGTGACCATCCCTTGTTGAATGGTTGGAACTTCCCCTTGACAATGCTACATATAACTGACTGAAGAGATTTGAGTTTGGTTTGCTGAGTTGGTTTTAAGCAGGAAAGTATTTGAACTGCAAGGACAAGTTTCTTTTTATGATTAATTTCAAAGAGGATCAGGGTAACAACAAGTATTCTAGATCAGTTCTTTAGATTCTTTTCTTAAACTGGTTTGAGTGTTTTGTTTGAATTAATACTGATGATTGAAAAAGGATGAGGAGAAGAAGAGCGGGGGAACAAAAATATTGTGTGTGCTTGCTCTTCTTATAGGTGCATTGGTGGTTTCATACCCCAACCTGATTTGGATTGGAGCAATTGTGAGCTGCCTGCATTCATTTGTCTCAAGGGTGAGTCTCTCACCTGATTTGGTTCAGGTCTTTCTTAGGTTGTGGTGGCATTATGCAGCCATGGGATCAGGAACCGCATCATTGTCTGCGCACTCAGCTTTGGGTGCAAAGTAGGCTCAGCATTGGGTGTGTGGCTGGCTTGGCATCCAGTGCATGGTTGGCTCAGAATCTACTGCAGCAGGTCAGAAATCAGCTCTGGGGAAATGGACCAAGAAACAAAGCGTATCTGGTCAGGTTCTTGGATATTGCTGGTTTGGGTAAAGCAGGGCCAGGATGGTTGAATCTGGGCCACCAGGGTACGAAACTCAAAGATGGGCACATTGGGAGGATGCAAACAGGCGCAGGGGAGCTCCAAGTAGGGAACATGCAAGGCTGCACACCCCATGAGAAGGACAAACCCCGATGCGTGTAATGGCAGGCGGATGGTTAGGGTTGGAAAGGGTGGAGGCTAGGGTTTTTCTCAGTTGTTTTTGTGCCAGAGTTAGGTTTGAGAGGGAGGCCCTTATGCCTTGCTCTAAACTCCAAGTTGTAGATAGACCATCATAGCAGATGGAGACAAGCGCCCAATACACTTGGAAGGAAGGAAGGATAATTTCTCATTCACACAAACTCTCTATCTCTTTCTGGTAGTTGGTTGAACAACATGCTCAGCTCCTTACAAATGCTAGGGATCAATAACTTCCAATCTTGGGACAACTCTGAAGGGGTATTCTCCTCTTGTTTCTTCAATGCCCCACCAACTTCTCTCCCTGCCCAACCGGGGCCCAGCACCCCAACTCCTCTCCCTCCTTCAGCAACTGCTTCTGGCGCAGGGGTGCTGTCTGGTTTTGCTCCTCCTCCATCAAATGAAAGTGAAACTCCTTGGTTGGTTTGCATAAGGCTTCTGGACTATCCCCACATCCAGTTCAACACCACGGACTTCAAATGATTCATTTTGCAGTATGAAGGCATCACAATAGCCAAGGGCACACCCAAATTGGACAAGGCTTGCCATTTTGTTC
Source organism: Puccinia polysora (assembly GCA_025617555.3). Classification (NCBI taxonomy): domain Eukaryota; kingdom Fungi; phylum Basidiomycota; class Pucciniomycetes; order Pucciniales; family Pucciniaceae; genus Puccinia; species Puccinia polysora. The sequence continues at coordinate 16,559,982 of CM062645.1, forward strand.
TCTTCATCACGGACAAGGAGAAACTCCTGGATGTGCAAGATATGGAGGGGCATGAGAGCCTTGAATTTCCAAAGTTGAAGGCCAAGATCTTGATGCTGTGGGGGAGGCCTGAACCTTGGTTCTGGGAAAGTGTCTTAGATCAGGTGGCATTGGAGGCAAGTGTGTGTGGTGGGGTCCAGATACCAGAAGAATTGATGGATTATGTGGTGGCTTTTGACCAAATATACCGGTGTCTGGCAAATAAAAAGGTGGTCCCAGGTCAAATGGGGAAAATGAAGAAGGTTTATTTGGGAAGGCTTCCACATTGACTCTGGGAATGGGTGCAACAGCATCTCTACAACCATAACTGGGTTAAGCAGTCATTGGACAGGATCATTGTGCTCCTGCAAACCTTGCAACCATCCACTGGGCCATGGAGAACAAGATTGGCCTGGATAAACACATAGAGGGCACAGAAAAACCATTCCAAACAGTTGTGAAGAAATTGGCTCCTCTGGCCCCAGAACAAGCTATGGATCCATTGTTTCCTGAACGCTGTCACACAACCACCCCATGTACTAAAGGGTAATCTTAGATGATTGTGAGCACAAATGGGCAGACTGAGTGCAAGGTAGCAAGGCTAACTGCAAATTAAAAAATGTGGTTTGGAAGCTCAAAAAACAGCCAGAGGGATGAATTTTTCCAATGGGAGGAAACTAAAGCCAAGCCCGATTTGATGACCGCATTTATCAAAATGCAAGAATGTATGAAATTAACAAACTGAGGAGAAAATCTTCAGGAAGGAAACAAAGCCTTTATAAAGTAATTGAATGGTGAATAGATACAACCTGATGGACAGCTAAATACAGCTAGGAAGCAAACATTCAATGAATGACAGGAACAGAATGAGAAAATGAAGTAACAGTACAGTTGTTTCCAAGGTGGTAGCATAAGTTCAAGAAAATAGAATATGAGCGTAAAGAGATTTCATGGATGAGACAGTGAATGCATGGCATGTGAGGACAATGCAAAAATATGAAGCACTTTATTCAGGAGACTGAAAATTACTTATCAAAGCCAAGACTTGAACCTAAAGTCTTGCAATCAAGCAGAGGCTGTCCAAAATTGACAGATACCCGGAGAGATCCTTCTGGATTCAAAAACTTTGAAAAGCAGCTTAAGCAGGAAAAGAGAATTAGAGGTGCAAAAAATAAGAAAAGAAAAAAGATTTTAAGTCTTGTCTTTTGTGAAATTTTTGTTTTTTGGCTTTAATGACCTGATGATGATATGATGTTAATTGTGAGTCAAAGTCTGCAGGATCAGAATCTGAACTTCATAGTTCAGAGGAAGGGACTTATAATGAATAAGCTTCACTTTATTTCAAATCCGTATTTTTCAGAGGAAGAAGACATGCAGGAAAAAGCAACCAGAAACTCATCTTTGGTGAGTATTGGTGTGATTCATTAGTTTTTTTGGAATTTTGGCTGAGTTAAATTTGATTATAGGAACCCAAATTGAAATACCTCAATCAAATACCTGAGAAATTATATAAGTTCTTGTGCAAGTTCTTGGGTCTGATTGGTGATTGGGGGTGCGGATTTAGAGTAATTGCTAAATTGCTTAGGTATGATGAACATGTTTTGTTTAAAGTGAGAAAGGAAATGATTGAAACATTGGAGAAACATAAAGCATGCTACATCAAGATTCTTGTTGGTTAAAAAGAGGTAGAAAAGATTAAACAAAGACTTGATTTTGAATAAATCAATGCAAAGATTCTCTCTTCAAAATGGCTGGCTAAGATAGATATGGGTCAAATAATGGAAGACACTTATGCCATAACTATATGTTTAATTTCATTGCAGTCATTTTGTTCTTATAATCCAATGAAAAAAGGCATTAAAGATCAAATAGAGCCTATTTATATATCCTTTGTCAAAAATAACCACTGGGTTTTGTTAAAAATTTAGGGAGAAATGATTTCAATCCTGCCTATTTTAGCAAAACCCTCTGCTTTCATTTTAAATCAAGCTTCTGGTATGGTTGATCATCTCAAAGATCAACTGCATGTGTATTCTATATTGTAGAATTCAGTTATAGAATTCATATTTCATAATTTGGGTTTGGGTTCTGATGCTGATGTTGTAATTCTATTTATATAAAGGGTTATAACATTTTGGACATCATTATGTTGAATGTTTTGAGTTAAAATCATTATGATGAGTGTTTTGAATGTGATTTTAGCAATAACGCGGTTCAAATTTTGTGTTGTGTTGATCCCATCATAAGTAGTATTTTTACTTCTTGTGATGTGATCAGCTTAACACAAGTTGAACTTGCTTTTTTTATGTTATTACTTTAGGGCTTGTCAAGTTACTTGTCTTTTTTGGGTTATTTTTTACTTTAGGTCTTTTCAAGTTGAACTTTTATTTCTTGGCTATTCAAGTTGAACTTGTATTTTTTGGCCTATGGAGCAGCCCTAATGTTTAAGTTTTGTTGTTTTGGTTGTCCTCAGTTTTTTTTGTTTTTGTTTTTGGGTGATGTTAATTTCACGGCTCCAGTCGTGTGGGAGCCGTGTACAACGGCCCACACAGCCTGTGGGACTTGTTTAGGGCCCCTCAGCGCGTGGGGGCCCATGCACTACTCCATATAATTTATAATTTATAATTTATAATTAATTATTAATTATTATTTATTATTTATTATTTATTATTTATTATTATTGTTTATTATTGTTTATTATTATTTATTATTATTTATTATTATTTATTATTATTTATTATTATTTATTATTATTTATTATTTATTATTTATTATTTATTATTTATTATTATTTATTATTATTATTTATTATTATTTATTATTTATTATTATTATTTATTATTATTTATTATTATTTATTATTATTTATTATTATTTATTATTATTTATTATTTATTATTATTTATTATTATTTATTATTTATTATTTATTATTATTTATTATTATTATTTATTATTATTTATTATTATTTATTATTATTTATTATTATTTATTATTTATTATTTATTATTTATTATTTATTATTATTTACTATTATATATTATATATTATATATTATATATATATATATATTATATATTATATATTATTTATTATTTATTATTTATTATTTATTATTTATTATTTATTATTTATTATTTATTATTTATTATTTATTATTTATTATTTATTATTTATTATTTATTATTTATTATTTATTATTTATTATTTATTATTTATTATTTATTATTTATTATTTATTATTTATTATTTATTATTTATTATTTATTATTTATTATTTATTATTTATTATTTATTATTTATTATTTATTATTTATTATTTATTATTTATTATTTATTATTTATTATTTATTATTTATTATTTATTATTTATTATTTATTATTTATTATTTATTATTTATTATTTATTATTTATTATTTATTATTTATTATTTATTATTTATTATTTATTATTTATTATTTATTATTTATTATTTATTATTTATTATTTATTATTTATTATTTATTATTTATTATTTATTATTTATTATTTATTATTTATTATTTATTATTTATTATTTATTATTTATTATTTATTATTTATTATTTATTATTTATTATTTATTATTTATTATTTATTATTTATTATTTATTATTTATTATTTATTATTTATTATTTATTATTTATTATTTATTATTTATTATTTATTATTTATTATTTATTATTTATTATTTATTATTTATTATTTATTATTTATTATTTATTATTTATTATTTATTATTTATTATTTATTATTTATTATTTATTATTTATTATTTATTATTTATTATTTATTATTTATTATTTATTATTTATTATTTATTATTTATTATTTATTATTTATTATTTATTATTTATTATTTATTATTTATTATTTATTATTTATTATTTATTATTTATTATTTATTATTTATTATTTATTATTTATTATTTATTATTTATTATTTATTATTTATTATTTATTATTTATTATTTATTATTTATTATTTATTATTTATTATTTATTATTTATTATTTATTATTTATTATTTATTATTTATTATTTATTATTTATTATTTATTATTTATTATTTATTATTTATTATTTATTATTTATTATTTATTATTTATTATTTATTATTTATTATTTATTATTTATTATTTATTATTTATTATTTATTATTTATTATTTATTATTTATTATTTATTATTTATTATTTATTATTTATTATTTATTATTTATTATTTATTATTTATTATTTATTATTTATTATTTATTATTTATTATTTATTATTTATTATTTATTATTTATTATTTATTATTTATTATTTATTATTTATTATTTATTATTTATTATTTATTATTTATTATTTATTATTTATTATTTATTATTTATTATTTATTATTTATTATTTATTATTTATTATTTATTATTTATTATTTATTATTTATTATTTATTATTTATTATTTATTATTTATTATTTATTATTTATTATTTATTATTTATTATTTATTATTTATTATTTATTATTTATTATTATTATTTATTATTTATTATTTATTTATTATTTATTATTTATTATTTATTATTTATTATTTATTATTTATTATTTATTATTTATTATTTATTATTTATTATTTATTATTTATTATTTATTATTTATTATTTATTATTTATTATTTATTATTTATTATTTATTATTTATTATTTATTATTTATTATTTATTATTTATTATTTATTATTTATTATTTATTATTTATTATTTATTATTTATTATTTATTATTTATTATTTATTATTTATTATTTCTTATTTCTTATTTCTTATTTCTTATTTATTATTTATTATTTATTATTTATTATTTATTATTTATTATTTATTATTTATTATTTATTATTTATTATTTATTATTTATTATTTATTATTTATTATTTATTATTTATTATTTATTATTTATTATTTATTATTTATTATTTATTATTTATTATTTATTATTTATTATTTATTATTTATTATTTATTATTTATTATTTATTATTTATTATTTATTATTTATTATTTATTATTTATTATTTATTATTTATTATTTATTATTTATTATTTATTATTTATTATTTATTATTTATTATTTATTATTTATTATTTATTATTTATTATTTATTATTTATTATTTATTATTTATTATTTATTATTTATTATTTATTATTTATTATTTATTATTTATTATTTATTATTTATTATTTATTATTTATTATTTATTATTTATTATTTATTATTTATTATTTATTATTTATTATTTATTATTTATTATTTATTATTTATTATTTATTATTTATTATTTATTATTTATTATTTATTATTTATTATTTATTATTTATTATTTATTATTTATTATTTATTATTTATTATTTATTATTTATTATTTATTATTTATTATTTATTATTTATTATTTATTATTTATTATTTATTATTTATTATTTATTATTTATTATTTATTATTTATTATTTATTATTTATTATTTATTATTTATTATTTATTATTTATTATTTATTATTTATTATTTATTATTTATTATTTATTATTTATTATTTATTATTTAATATTTAATATTTAATATTTAATATTTATTATTTATTATTTATTATTTATTATTTATTATTTATTATTTATTATTTATTATTTATTATTTATTATTTATTATTTATTATTTATTATTTATTATTTATTATTTATTATTTATTATTTATTATTTATTATTTATTATTTATTATTTATTATTTATTATTTATTATTTATTATTTATTATTTATTATTTATTATTTATTATTTATTATTTATTATTTATTATTTATTATTTATTATTTATTATTTATTATTTATTATTTATTATTTATTATTTATTATTTATTATTTATTATTTATTATTTATTATTTATTATTTATTATTTATTATTTATTATTTATTATTTATTATTTATTATTTATTATTTATTATTTATTATTTATTATTTATTATTTATTATTTATTATTTATTATTTATTACTTATTACTTATTAATTAATAATTATTATTTTTTATATATAATTTATTATATATAATTTATAGTTTATTGTTCATTATTTATCATTTAGTGGAGGCTACACAACTTCATTTTAGTTGTTCATTGTGCCACACGGCCCATTTGAGTTGTGCAGCATGCCACATGGCCCATTTGAATCGTGTAGCATGCGACACAGCCCATTTGAGTTGTGTAGGGTGCCACATGGCCCATTGAGCTGTGTATACAACTCAAAGAGTTGTGTACAGAATGATGTACACGACTCAATGAGCTGTGTACTGTTTATATTTTTCTCATTTGTCCTCTGCTAAATCATCATTCCTTTAACTACTCCGTCTGCCAGTCTCTACTACAATTGTGCTTGCCATATGTAGTGGATTCAGTTTCTGCATCTCTTCATTATTTTTCTTACTGTCTCTGAAGTTGTCACCAAGCGCGGCAAGGACTGCTCCCAGGGCAACAGGTGACAGTCAATGTCAGCTGTCACGGATGTTCTTACCATGGGAGACAGGTCGGACAACTCCCCTACTCCTATATCAGCAAGCCTGCTCTCAGTCCTTGCAGTTTCAACCATCCACCTCAATCTCCAGTCTTGAACTCACCAACTATAAACCTGAATTGGCTAGATTGGTTTACAACTTTGACTTTGTCCACCAGATTGTCTTCAGCATTGATATAGGAGTGGGTACCATTCAATCTTCCAACTCAATCTCCGGATGATCAAACTGATGGTATCTTCCTGGTTGATAAGTCTCTCTGGAAGGATAGGCTTTGTTTTGTTGTCTCTAGTGCTCACTCTACATAGTCCTTTAAGGGCCATCATCCTGGGCGTAGAGACACGGCTTCTGTTTGTTAATTGTTTATGACTGTTGGATATTCTAGTACTGGTGTTTCCTTCTTGCTTACCATTTTTTCTGCAATTTGAACAGCCTGGTCCAGGTTTATCAGCTCTTCAATTCTTTCACACGGTTAAAACCAAAAAATGGATCAAACAAGTTCAAACAAAATGGCAAGGACCACTGAATCCCCTGGAACAGGAGTTGAAGGCAAATTCAAAGCGCTGGCACTCAAATCGCTCATGGAATCAACTCCACTACTGACCAAAACAAACTAATCCATCTGGAGGAAGAAGATGGAGCAATTGTTTAAGATGCGAGGCATACTGGATCAAATCAACTCACCTGAACTCCACGTAGACATTCCTGACAATGATGAAATGGCAGGTTATCTCATGTCAAAACTAGACCCTGGGACCCACACCAACATTATAACCCAGGAAAATGAAGACTTGTCAAAACTGATTTGGCTTGCCACAAAGGATCACTTTGCCTCCAGCCAAGAAGCAAATTGAGCCCAAATGTTCTTTAACTTCTTATACCTAGGGTTTGACCAAAATGATATAGATGGTTTTGTCACCTCTGTAAAGGCCCACCTTGGAAAGCTTGATGAAGTTGGAATAGTATTACCTGACAACATCCGGAGTTATCTCATCCTCTTCAAGCTGCCGGACTCTCTTAAGGCCATGCAATCTCAGATAATGCATTCAGGAAATGAACTTCTGGTCATGATGGTTCTTACTCATCTTGTCCAGCACCAAAATGAAGTGCAATCAAAAGCAGCCAAGACATCTGACACCAACTCAGCAATGTTTCACTCTAACAACTAAAAGGATTCTGATTCCCCCAGATGCAAGAACGGGAAACAAAACCCTGCTGTCAAGTTGCATGCCCCCTCATCCTGCTGGGTAGAATTCCCTGAGCTCTGACCCAACCAGTCATCAAACAAGGGAAGGCATGGTGTCAAGAAGAAAAATCTGGCTGAATTGCATTTTGTCAATTACTCTTTTTTTGTGCCTCAAATCATTTGACCAACCTCCACTCTGATTGATATATCCTGGACAGTGGATGCTCAATCCATATGTTCCATGACCGGAACTCATTTGTGTTGTTGACTGAGAAACCTGGCAATGAATTAATCAAAACTGGGATGAAAGGTGAGGGAATCACAATTTGAGGTCTTGGCACAGCCATACTCAAAAGCGCTGGCAAAACCATCCACCTTGGGAATGCAGCTTGGGTCCCTGAAGCCACTGTCAACCTTGTGTCCCTTGGTGTCCTGTTACTTAAGGGGTGCTATCTCAGAGTAAACTCCAAATCTGAACCACCATCCTTCACCCTCCAAAGATTGAAAGACTCAGTCCTAACAGGCAGTGTCAAAAACAATCTGCTCCTGATTTGGGCTGAAAAACCCTTGGAACCCACCTCTTCTACCACAAAGGCTCCTGTTATCAAGGAGAATTCTTCCTGCTACCTAACAGTGGCCAAACTCAAAGACCTCCACCTCAAACTTGGTCATGCTAGCATCAACCCAATGGAGAAATATCTGGGTTTCACGATTCAAAGCAATATGTTGAAGACCTTTGAATGCTTAGCCTGTAAGAAGAGCAAAATGGACAAGGCTTTGTTCAACAAGGATCAGCAGTCCGGAGCTAGGGTCTTTGACCATCTCCATCTCAATCTGATTGGTCTGCTCAATCCCACCAGCAAGGGAGGAATGAGATTTTCCCTCACCATAGTGGACAACCTGTCTGGGTATCTCTCATCTTTTCGTCTTCCTTCCAAGGATGCAGCAGCCGAGACAATCAAATTTGTGATTGAGAATGAAGCAAAAAGGCAACAGAGGTATCCAATTGAGGTTGTCTCAGACGGAGGAGGAGAGTTTTTCAACAACACTCTCAAAACCTTTTTCAAATCAAAGTCAATCAATCATCTCATCAGTGAACCATACCACTCTCATCAAAATGGCAAGGCTGAAAGGGCAAACCGCACAGTTATGGAATCCTTACAATCTGTTTTCAGTTCAACCAGGATACCTAAGAATTTTTGGCACATGGTCATTCAAAGCTGCTGCCTGGCTCTAAATCAGATACCATTGGGAAAAGGGGGAGTGACTCCGTGGGAAATGCTGCATAAAAGCAAGTAACCAACAGACTATCTGAAACCTATTGGCTCAACAGTCATCTACCTACTCAATCAAAGTAACATCAAGTCAAAGCTTAGGGAAAAAGGAGCAGAGGGACTCTTTATTGCGTATTTTCCTAGGTTTTCTTCCTATAAAATTCTATCAAAGACCGGGAAGATCATCAAGTCAAAATATGTGAAGTTTCTGAAAACTCAACCTGTGGAAGGCTCACCGCTACCTTACAATGAAGAACCTGCTTTAAAGTGTTCCCCGGTTAGAGGTGTTGACTCAATCTCACCTGCAGAGGATCCTACCAGTGAGGATTGTGAGGAACTTAAACCTGAGATAAGTGACTCAGTTGATCAAGATTCTTCCAGCACCAATCATTCTTCCTCTGAAATCCTCAAAGTCTTAAGACCTAACCTGAGGGATAGATCCAGACTGAAGGCGCCAGAAAAATACAGTTACCATCACAAATCCCTGCCAAAGAACATAGGAGAAGCTCTGAAACTGCCACACTGGGTACCCCCCATTGAAAAGGAATTGAACACCATCAAGGACCTCAGAGTCTGGGAGGATGCTGATTAATCAGAAGTAGTAAACCCTCTCAACACCACCTGGGCCCTCCAAAGCAAAGAAGATCTACAGTTGTGTGAGACCACTCTGAAAGCAATGGTCTGTGTCCAAGGATTCAATCAAAGATATGGCATTGACTACTTTGACACCTTTGCCCCCACAGGGAAAGTTGCATCTTTACGGGCCCTTCTCAGCTACTTGGTTGACAAAAACCTCAAGATTCTTCAATTTGACGTCAAGGGGGCATTTCTACATGCCCCCCTGGAGGAGAATGTCTTCATCAAAATGCCAACCGGCTTGAAGAGAACTTCTAAATTTCTCAAATTGAAAAAGTCACTGTATGGCTTGAAGCAAGCACCCCTCAATTGGTACAAGACGCTCAGCACATGGATCAAAGAGAACGGATTCAAAGAAAGCAACAGCAATCCTTGTCTCTACCTTCATGAAGATAAAGTAACTGCACTCTTTTTCCATGTAGATGACCTAGTGGTTGTTGGGGACACTGACAGCTTCAAAACAAAGTTTCTTACTCGATTAAAGGACTCTTTGGCGCATGGGGTGGACACTCTACTTGGAATGAAAGTTGACATTGGTAAGGATTATATAGCCCTTTGGCTCCCAAATCACATTAAGAAAGGACTGGAAGAAATGAACCTGCTAGAAGCCAAACCATTGAATAATCCTTGCACATCTGAACTTCACCTTCAACCAGCCACCAAACAGGAAATAGAAGACTTCAAAGAACTGGGTAGAAATTACCAATTGCCCATAGGACGACTCAACTTCATTGCAACACTGGCCAGACCCAACATCAGCTACGCCGTGTCAAATCTGGCCCTTTTCTCGGAGAATTCAGCCATTTCTCACTGGAAAGAAGTGGAGCATGTGTGGAGATACCTCCTCAAAAAAATCAACTATTGACTTGTTCTTCCGGCCAGGACCCCAGCTACAAGACTTGTAATCTATAGCAATTCAACTTGTGGGGATGATCCCACCACTTAACTATCTCAAACAGGTTTCATCTGACTGCTCAAGGGGTCACCCATCTACTGGACCAGCCGCCAACAGCAAAGCATAGCTCACTCCTCAACGGAGTCTGAATGCAATGCGCTCTCAGCCAGTCACCTTGAGGGGTGGTGTATCAATCACCTCATAGGAGCAATCTGGAGGACCATACCGCAATCCCCCATACACTTAATTGATAACAAAGGGCTCAATGATAAGATCAAGAAGTTTGGTTGCAAATCTCATGCCAAGTACATAGATATAAAACTTAAGAGCCTCAGGAATGACTGGAACAGCCAACGCATTTAAATAAAGATCATCTCATCCTGAGACATGCTGGCTGACCTCCTTACAAAAGCAGCTAGTACTGCATCTGTGGAAAGACTTGCAAAGTACATCCAATGGTAAAAATCATCCGGATATTGAGTTGAGAGGGCCTGTTGATATTTGTCTCATTTGTCCTCTGCTAAAGCATCATTCCTTTAACTACTCAGTCTGCCAGTTTCTACTACAATTGTGCTTGCCATATGTCATGTCTTCAGTTTCTGCATCTCTTCATTCTTTTTCTCACTGTCTCTGAAGTTGTCACCAAGCGCGGCAAGGACTGCTCCCACCACAACAGGTGTCAGTCACCGTTGGCTGTTGCAGATTCTCTCACCATGGGAGACAGGTTGGACAACTCTCCTACTCCTATATCAGCAAGGCTTCTCTCAGTTCTCACATTCTCAACCATTAAACTCAACCTCCAGTCTTGAAATCACCAACTATCAACCTGAATTGGCTAGATCGGTTTACAACTTCAACTTTGTCCACCAGATTGTCTTCAGCATTGATATAGGAGTGGGTACCATTCAATCTTCCAACTCAATCTCTGGATGATCAAACTGATGGTATCTTCCTGGTTGATAAGTCTCTCTGGAAGGATAGGCTTTGTTTTGTTGTCTCTAGTGCTCACTCTACATAGTCTGTTTAAGGGCCATCATCCTGCACATAGAGACATGGCTTCTGTTTGTTAATTGTTTATGACTGTTGGATATTCTAGTACTGGCGTTTCCTTCTTGCTTAACATTTTTGCTGCAATTTGAACAGCCTGGTCCAGGTTTATCAACTCTTCAATTCTTTCACATGTACAAGACTCAAAGAGTTGTGTACAGAGTTGTGTACACAACTCAATGAGTAGTGAATTTAAAATTTCCCTAAATAAAATCACCAAAAATTGAAATAAAACCAAAAATCAATAAACTCACCATAAAAAAATGAAATAAATCCTGGACCACTTTGGGTTCTGCCAGCTGAAATTCTTGGTCCTGCCCTATTATATGGGTGTGCACACCAGTGCACTGAGTATCAAAAATTCAAGTGTTTGATGGTATTTTGCAAACAAAGTTTTTAGGAAAGATGAGGTAGTGTTCAAGAAGAAACACCAAAAATCTATCAAATGCTTCTTAAGTTGTCCACCAACATCAACAAAATCAAAAAAATCAAAAAAAACTCAATTCCATCTAGAAAAATGGAAAACTTAGGCTAAGTTATCCATCATGCCAGACCAAAAAAAACACAAAAGTTGAAAAAAATCCAGGACCAAATTTGGGTTCTGCCAGCTGAAATTCTTGGTCCTTCCCTACTATATAGGAGTGTGCACCAGTGCACTGAGTATCAAAAAATGGAAGGTTTTATGGTCTTTTGCAAGCATGGCTTGGAGGAAATATGGGCTTGTGTTTGAGAAGCAACATCAACAATCTAAAAAAGGTTTCTTAATTCATCCACCAAGATCAAAAAAATAAAAATTTAATAAAAATTATAAAATAAAAATAAAAAAAATCTCAATGCCATCTGGAACAATGGACAGCTTAGGCTAAGTTTTCCATCATTCCAGACCAAAAAAAAAAATTAAAAATCAAAAAAGTCAAAAAAAACCAAAAATCAATAAAATCACAAAAAAAATTGAAGAAAACCCTGGACCACATTTTGGTTCTGAATTATGAAATTGTTGGTCATGCCATACTATATGGGAGCGTACACTAGTGCACTGATCATTAAAAAATTGAAAGTTTGACGGTGGTTCAAAAACACAGTTTTTAGAAAAAATGAGCTAGTGTATGAGCAGCAAAATCAACATTCTGAAAATTTTTCCCTTTTCACCAAAATAAAACATTGAAATACAAAAAAAATTTCATTTTTGTTACCAAAAATTGATGATTCAAAGAAAAATAAAAAAGGATTGAAAAAAATTTTAAGAACTACAACAAAAATCAAAGCAAAATAAGTTAAACCTCAATTAAGATAAAAAAAAAGCATAAAAGAATGGGAATTACTGTTTAAGACCCCCTGGCCAGTTTCAAAAAATCATTTAGGTACTGGGTCTGCTTGCAAATTCTTTTTATCCTTTTGTTTTGATATTCCCAAGAAAAAAAACACAGAAAAAGTTATTAAAACAGTTGGAATACAAATCTGTTTCTATGATTCAGCCCTTTGAGGATTTTTGTTGAAAAAATTATTATGTTTTTCTTTAATATTTTCTTTTTATTTGAATGTAACAAAAAAAATATTTCAAAATTTAGACCACCCCTTTTATTTTCAGTTATTTTCATGGTGATTAATATTTTATTGGGAAACACCCTTGATTAAAATGAAAAAAAATATTTCAATCTTTTTATGATATTCTAAGTACCTGAAAAGAAAGAAAATTTCATTCCTGATATTAAAAAAAAATATTCAAGAGGATGTGTTATTTTGAATTTGTTTCACATTGGATCCAACTTTTTACAGTCAAGCATACATCCAAAAATCCCCCCCCCAAAAAAAATTCAAAGATCTCTAATTTATTATTAAACATTTTTAGAATTTAATTCCAAAAAAAAATTGATTAAAAATGCAAAGGAATGGTTACAGAAATGCAATAAGGTTTTTTTTCATTTTTTATTTATTTTTAAATCAGTTTTCAAATTCCTTAAAATGCTCCCAATTTTTTTGTAACTTTTTTGGAATCTAATCAACAAGAATTTGGTCTCAAAAATTTCAACAAAAAAAAACTTTTTGAGATACCAGTGTCTTCAAGAATATTCAGGTGCATACAAAAAATAACAGGGATGGAAAATAACCACACATTAATTTACGGCTAAGGCTTTTTAAAAGACAATGCAATAAATCAATTCAAAAATAAAAAAATAAAGAAAATAAAAAAACTTGAATAAAAAAAATGAAGAAAAAAATTTCATAATCATGAAATAAAATATAATAAATTAATAATGACATAAAAAAATGTCCCTGAATTGAAATTGAAGTCAAGAAATGTAAAATTAAATCAATCAAATACAAATCAATCAATTCAAAGTATTATCATTGACAGGAAAAAACATCAATCAAAAAAAGAAAAAAAAGAAATCAAGAATTGAATGATTTGACTGAAAATTGACCAAAGAATTAAAATTTCAAAAAAAAAATTTTGTATCCCAGATAATGAAGAAATTATCTTATTTCAAGAGTATTTCAGTTTTATTTTTGAAAATTAAAGTGATGGAGCCCATAATGTTCAGGAAAACGTTTTGGCAACCACTCACATTTGATTAAATCTCATAAATAATTTCAATAAATATGATTTTCTTGATGGTATACACAAATTTCTTCATGAGATAAAATTGAATTCCCCATAATTAAAAATCTTTTCTATTCCATGCATGCAATAGAATTACCTGAGTGCTACACCTTCCAGCAGGTGCAGCCTTTTTCCCATGGTGATTGCTTCCAGGACAACAATGGTTGGGGAATCCCTTGTTGTGAAGATGTATGGGAGGGTGATCAAATCCCCCCTCATCATCAATAAACCAAACATGCCCTGGGGGGGGGGGGGGTTGTAAAATACCCCCCAGAGTCCTTCTATATCCCCTTGTTCATGGATGGGGGGGGGTGAGAACCCCCTTGCTTGTTTGGGGGGTGATCAAAGTCCATTCCACTGCTTTCTCCTCCTCAATGACGGAGAGGAGGGAGGTTGGGAGCAATATTGCTCCCCCCCCTCCCTGGTTGTGGCTGTGAAAACACAGAAGGAGTGGAGGAGCTCCAAACAAGGTCCTCCAGCCTCTGCAATGGCTCTGTGCGGGCCATTGGTCCCCTAATCGGCCCAGACCTTAAAACAGAAGCACTAGTGGGTGCCTTTTACTATGAATAGTTTTGGAAGAGTGCCATACAGTGGTATTTGGCACCATAAAAACTGCAAATGGACTGGACTTTCAGCCAGTCTCATAGAGGTTTGGTTAGGCCTTGCCTTTTGATTTGTTGCAGCATCTTGAGTTATGAAATTAGACTGGCTAAAACAATTGAAGGTTAAATTTGTGTTGGAATTTTTGGATTCTCTTAATCATATCTATCATATCTATTACATTTATTACATTTTTCTATTTTATTTCTTTTATATATTCTATTTCTCTTATCTATATGAACTATAATGCGCGGGAGTCAGATCATTTATGCATATTCATCTAGTTAGGCCTAATCATGTCTCTTAAAGAGTTGGCCCGGTTTTTCTTCTCCCACCGGACTGATTTTTCTTCTCTCACCAGACTTTCACTTTTCATATCCTTCTGATTCATCAATCCATAATTCAAGATCAAGAAGCAAGTGAATAAGTCAGGTCATTGAAGAGGTCTCTAATTAATTTGGTGAGACCACTAATACTTTTCTTTCTTTCTCTTCATCTCTCTACTTCTGACTTGCAGATCCACGTGTTAGTCCTTTATATATCAGTTTCCATAATTCCTTTATCCTAGGCCTGTGTTAGGTCCCTGTTGTTTCATTCTTGGAGCATCCATCATCCTGTGTCATTTTCACTAGCTTGGGTATGGAACCATGTTTTCTCTTATTTTGTTCAACTTTCACTTTTCTTCTCCTCTTAAATGCTGGTGTTAGTTTCTGGTTTTATTTCATTTAATTAATTCTAGAAAAATTCAGGATTTTATTTCTTCAATTTGCAATCAGGACAAGTTTTGGGAGAGGCTTTTTCTGTGACAATTTTTGGGTTTTCTTCATGTAACCAGCAAGACTTCTGAGTCTTGGTGGCTCCTTATGGAATTCAGGAGTGTGTTGGAACATGGCTCCATGTTTGGTATTGCATGGGTTTGTACCACTAGCTGTACACACTTCAGGGCAAAGTGCCCTAAATACCAGGGATACTGTCATGGAATATGACACCATCAAAAATACAAAGGGACTGGCCTTTCAGAAGGTCTCATAGACTTTTGGATAGGCCTTGCTTATCAATTTTTTAAAGGATCTTCATTGATGATAAAGAGTTGGTTTTGAGTTTTGTTCTTTTCCCAGAGAGTGATAATTCAATTACAAGCCTGTTGATCAAACAAGATCAGTACGCTTTTAGCCAAAAGGAGGGTCAAGGGTAGCAATGTCAACTAGATGATGTTTTTTAATCAGAGTCTGAGAGCTACCCTAAGGGATTGGTTGAGGAAGCCTTTGAGAGACAGCACAAGAGAACGTAGCCTTTCTGGGGGTTGAGAGATATACCAGGTCCCCCAATTAGAAGGAAGTCCATTCTTCAAAAGTGCCTTGGGCTGAATGTTTTACTGGTAGTGGAGGTTGAGTCATGTCACTTGGCTCAACCACCCAACTGTGTACAGTGGAACTCCCTCAAGCTGTGAAGAAAGGCATTCTCAGAATAATCTAAACACATAATACCCAGTTTGGCACCAAGAAACTGGAGTATGATATGAGGTTGAAGTGTAGCATGGCAGGAGTAAATGCATGTCAATTGCACACAGTTATGCAAGTGTTTTGGGAAGTGGGACAGCCAAAACTCCCCAAGAATGGATTATTCAGGGTGAAAACCCCTCCAGTTAGGATTTTGGGGGGCTAAAGCTGCACCAGAATGGAATATGAGGGGTCAAAACCCATTCAGAATAAATTATTGAAGGTTAAAAACCCTCCAGAATTGATTATAGAGGTTTAAACCCCCCGGAATAGATTATAGAGGGTTAAAACCCCTCCAGAATGGATTATGGGGTCTGGAATGGATTTTGAAGCATTACAACCTCCCCAGAATGGATTATGGAGGGTCAAACCCCTCTGGAATGAATGATGCGGGGTTAAAACCACTCCAGAATGGATGATGCAGGATTAAAACCCCTGAAGAATGGATTATGGAGGGTTACCACCCCTCCAGAACAGATTATGGAGGGCCAAAACCCTTCCAGAACACATTATGAAGGTTTAACACCCCTCCAGAACAGATTATGAAGTGTTAAAACCCCTCCAGAATGGATTATGGAGGGTTAAAAACCCCTCCAGAATGGATTATGGAGGGTTAAAACCCCTCCAGAATGGATTATGGAGGGTTAAAACCCCTCCAGAATGGATTATGGAGGGTTAAAACCCCTCCAGAATGGATTATGGAGGGTTAAAACCCCTCCAGAATGGATTATGGAGGGTTAAAACCCCTCCAGAATGGATTATGGAGGGTTAAAACCCCTCCAGAATGGATTATGGAGGGTTAAAACCCCTCCAGAATGGATTATGGAGGGTTAAAACCCCTCCAGAATGGATTATGGAGGGTTAAAACCCCTCCAGAATGGATTATGGAGGGTTAAAACCCCTCCAGAATGGATTATGGAGGGTTAAAACCCCTCCAGAATGGATTATGGAGGGTTAAAACCCCTCCAGAATGGATTATGGAGGGTTAAAACCCCTCCAGAATGGATTATGGAGGGTTAAAACCCCTCCAGAATGGATTATGGAGGGTTAAAACCCCTCCAGAATGGATTATGGAGGGTTAAAACCCCTCCAGAATGGATTATGGAGGGTTAAAACCCCTCCAGAATGGATTATGGAGGGTTTAAAACCCCTCCAGAATGGATTATGGAGGGTTAAAACCCCTCCAGAATGGATTATGGAGGGTTAAAACCCCTCCAGAATGGATTATGGAGGGTTAAAACCCCTCAGAATGGATTATGGAGGGTTAAAAACCCCTCCAGAATGGATTATGGAGGGTTAAAACCCCTCCAGAATGGATTATGGAGGGTTTAAAACCCCTCCAGAATGGATTATGGAGGGTTAAAACCCCTCCAGAATGGATTATGGAGGGTTAAAACCCCTCCAGAATGGATTATGGAGGGTTAAAACCCCTCCAGAATGGATTATGGAGGGTTAAAACCCCTCCAGAATGGATTATGGAGGTTAAAACCCCTCCAGAATGGATTATGGAGGGTTAAAACCCCTCCAGAATGGATTATGGAGGGTTTAAAAACCCCTCCAGAATGGATTATGGAGGGTTTAAAACCCCTCCAGAATGGATTATGGAGGGTTAAAACCCCTCCAGAATGGATTATGGAGGGTTTAAAACCCCTCCAGAATGGATTATGGAGGGTTTAAAAACCCCTCCAGAATGGATTATGGAGGGTTAAAACCCCTCCAGAATGGATTATGGAGGGTTAAAACCCCTCCAGAATGGATTATGGAGGGTTAAAACCCCTCCAGAATGGATTATGGAGGGTTAAAACCCCTCCAGAATGGATTATGGAGGGTTAAAACCCCTCCAGAATGATTATGGAGGTTTAAAACCCCTCCAGAATGGATTATGGAGGGTTTAAAACCCCTCCAGAATGGATTATGGAGGGTTAAAACCCCTCCAGAATGGATTATGGAGGGTTAAAACCCCTCCAGAATGGATTATGGAGGGTTAAAACCCCTCCAGAATGGATTATGGAGGGTTAAAACCCCTCCAGAATGGATTATGGAGGGTTAAAACCCCTCCAGAATGGATTATGGAGGGTTAAAACCCCTCCAGAATGGATTATGGAGGGTTAAAACCCCTCCAGAATGGATTATGGAGGGTTTAAAACCCCTCCAGAATGGATTATGGAGGGTTTAAAACCCCTCCAGAATGGATTATGGAGGGTTAAAACCCCTCCAGAATGGATTATGGAGGGTTAAAACCCCTCCAGAATGGATTATGGAGGGTTAAAACCCCTCCAGAATGGATTATGGAGGGTTTAAAACCCCTCCAGAATGGATTATGGAGGGTTAAAAACCCCTCCAGAATGGATTATGGAGGGTTAAAACCCCTCCAGAATGGATTATGGAGGGTTAAAACCCCTCCAGAATGGATTATGGAGGGTTAAAACCCCTCCAGAATGGATTATGGAGGGTTTAAAACCCCTCCAGAATGGATTATGGAGGGTTAAAACCCCTCCAGAATGGATTATGGAGGGTTAAAACCCCTCCAGAATGGATTATGGAGGGTTAAAACCCCTCCAGAATGGATTATGGAGGGTTAAAACCCCTCCAGAATGGATTATGGGGGTTTAAAACCCCTCCAGAATGGATTATGGAGGGTTAAAACCCCTCCAGAATGGATTATGGAGGGTTAAAACCCCTCCAGAATGGATTATGGAGGGTTAAAACCCCTCCAGAATGGATTATGGAGGGTTAAAACCCCTCCAGAATGGATTATGGAGGGTTAAAACCCCTCCAGAATGGATTATGGAGGGTTTAAAACCCCTCCAGAATGGATTATGGAGGGTTTAAAACCCCTCCAGAATGGATTATGGAGGGTTTAAAACCCCTCCAGAATGGATTATGGAGGGTTTAAAACCCCTCCAGAATGGATTATGGAGGGTTTAAAACCCCTCCAGAATGGATTATGGAGGGTTAAAACCCCTCCAGAATGGATTATGGAGGGTTTAAAAACCCCTCCAGAATGGATTATGGAGGGTTTAAAACCCCTCCAGAATGGATTATGGAGGGTTAAAAACCCCTCCAGAATGGATTATGGAGGGTTAAAACCCCTCCAGAATGGATTATGGAGGGTTAAAACCCCTCCAGAATGGATTATGGAGGGTTTAAAACCCCTCCAGAATGGATTATGGAGGGTTAAAAACCCCTCCAGAATGGATTATGGAGGGTTAAAACCCCTCCAGAATGGATTATGGAGGGTTAAAACCCCTCCAGAATGGATTATGGAGGGTTAAAACCCCTCCAGAATGGATTATGGAGGGTTAAAACCCCTCCAGAATGGATTATGGAGGGTTAAAACCCCTCCAGAATGGATTATGGAGGGTTAAAAACCCCTCCAGAATGGATTATGGAGGGTTAAAACCCCTCCAGAATGGATTATGGAGGGTTAAAAACCCCTCCAGAATGGATTATGGAGGGTTAAAAACCCCTCCAGAATGGATTATGGAGGGTTAAAACCCCTCCAGAATGGATTATGGAGGGTTAAAAACCCCTCCAGAATGGATTATGGAGGGTTTAAAACCCCTCCAGAATGGATTATGGAGGGTTAAAACCCCTCCAGAATGGATTATGGAGGGTTAAAACCCCTCCAGAATGGATTATGGAGGGTTAAAACCCCTCCAGAATGGATTATGGAGGGTTAAAACCCCTCCAGAATGGATTATGGAGGGTTAAAACCCCTCCAGAATGGATTATGGAGGGTTTAAAAACCCCTCCAGAATGGATTATGGAGGGTTTAAAACCCCTCCAGAATGGATTATGGAGGGTTAAAACCCTCCAGAATGGATTATGGAGGGTTTAAAACCCCTCCAGAATGGATTATGGAGGGTTAAAACCCCTCCAGAATGGATTATGGAGGGTTAAAACCCCTCCAGAATGGATTATGGAGGGTTAAAACCCCTCCAGAATGGATTATGGAGGGTTAAAACCCCTCCAGAATGGATTATGGAGGGTTAAAACCCCTCCAGAATGGATTATGGAGGGTTAAAAACCCCTCCAGAG